>JALPQD010000178.1:2232500-2250000 GCA_023101885.1 Typhlomys cinereus
TGAGAACAAATAATCCTTCTCGGCAGAGCTGTGTGGCGTGACCCCGGTAAACCACCTCTGCACGGGGATTTCAGAGACATTTTTAGCACTGTGCCTATGTGGTGATTGAACTGTAAGGACTGAAGCTGAGGAAGTGTGTGGGAAGACAGGTGATTACTGCTCCCCAAATCCGGCATGATGCTCATTGCCTCTGACAAGTAGCAGAGCGATCGCCTCATGATTAGCTAGCCCTCCCTTAATCCTTTCTTCTGCTTCCAAGTACGTGTGTGGAGGGAGGTTGTGTGCACCTGTGTATGTGGTGTGTGTGTTTGCACATGTATAAGCACACACCTGTGTGCTTCCATTGCTCTTCCATCTTATTCTTTGAGATGGAGCATCGAATCAGTCTATAGATAGGGTCGTCTGTCTAGTCAGCTTGCCATGGGGATTCCCAGTCTCTGCCTTCTGAGGCTGAAATTACAGAGGTCACCATTCCTACCCAGCATTTTACCTGGGAGCTGGGAAATCTGAACTGTGGCAAGTACTTTAACTACTGAGCCACCTTCCTGGCCCCTGAATCCTGCTTCCTCGGCAGGATTTTTAGTCATCTCATTAGCATTCTTTGGGGTCTCATCGTCACCCCAATGCAACCCTATAGAATACCACATGCACTGTGGCCTTTGAGACTAAGCAAAGTATATGTTTATAATTCTGTTCGCCTCTTTGATTACTAAATATACAAATCAATATCAGGCAGCACAACACTTCCTATGCTATTCAGCTTCATTTCAACATTGAGCTGAAATCCTACTAGGTCATACTATCTTCTCCCAACTGGGACTTGCGCAGTAGTGTGGCCTGAAACTTATGGACACCCTCCTGCCTCTGGAGTCCTGGCCCCCAGTTTTGAGCTTATATTTCAATCACTAGCTCAATCACCTTTCTTTGTATTTCTGAGTTATTGCTGGTGAGCTACTTTGTGTGACTTGTGACTCCCAAAGAACACTGTCAGCTCTCCAGGGAAAGAGCACACATTCCTCTCCCCACCTGTCCCATGCAGGAGGTCTGGCCATAGAGTAACCATTCAGGCAATGCTTAGGACTGATGAACCACTGTGGTAGAGAGCTACTGGTGTCCATTTGACAATCAAAGGCTCAAGCTCTGGGCACATTCGCAAAAAATTAGTAGCTGAGTTAAACCCAAAGGAAGCCTGCAGGAGATTGTTGAACGGATGGGGAAGGCCCAGCCCATGTTGAATGAGACTAGTTCCCTGGGCAGGTGGATAAAATGCAGGGACCTGGTTAAGGAAGTAGACATTCTTCAGCATACTTGGACAGATAGGCTGTCAGGCAAGGGACGTTCGCCCCTCTCTCAGCAGTCTTGTGGATATGATCCGCTCAGTTCCCTTAGTCCTTGGTGTAGGTGAGAACTGTAACCAGACAGCCTTAAGCCAAGAATAAAACTCCTTGTTTCCCCATAAGCCATTTGGTAGTGAACTTATCATCAACCACGCAGAGCAACTGCAATAGTTACCTTCTGTAGATTCCACACTTCAGCTTACTATGCGATGTCTTCTCTGAACAGTCAACCTAACTGTGCACAGCATCCCAGAGAAGGTGATCAACTTGAATTCCAGTTAATCTCAGTCCATTAAACAGAGAACACCCGTAGGCTCAGCCTCCCTGGTCCAAATATACTAGCCATATGATCTCTCTGGAGTTTTTTTGCAATGAAATTTGCATATGCAAATCCAAATTGTAGTAAGGTGCTGATCCTACTTATGATTCCACCAGGCAATGGAGCCCATAGCTGACAACAGAGTCTCTAGAAACACCAGCCTTTAGAAGCAGACATTAGACACCAGGCACTAACTCCAGCATTCATAAGCAATGACAAACTCATCTCCATACACCGGGTCTGCAAGGGCCACTCAGAGAATAGTGTGTTGTTGTCTTTGATCTTCAAGGAATACATTGTGTGGCAAAGGTAAGTCTTTTGGCACCTTATCTAGGAGAAGAGGGTGCATCTCTTTGTTGTGGTCTAATCTAAGCCAGTTTGATAATTCCTGGATTATTGTGCTTGTTTTTGAGGTTATTGGCAGCCGAGAGAGAAGAGAGCTAATGGTTTCTTCTCTGAAATCCACATGTTCCAATCCAAGTCAGACATATAGTATAATAGGAGAGGCCTCTGCCAACAGTGTGGATTCTCTAGCTTAAGGCAGGCCTCTGGGCATGCTGGCAGGAGAAAGTCTTGTTTTAATTGAAGTGGAAAAAAATTCCACCCATTTTGGCTCAAAGTATTGGACTGTCTAAGAAAGGCCTGAGCACTAGCAAACACGCACACATCCCTGATGCTTCCTGGTCTTGCTGTGGGTGTGGCATGGACAGTTCCCTTGGCTCCTGCTGCTGCTGCGACCCACCTACCACGATGGACCACAGCCTGGCATCGTGAGCTGGAATAAACCGCTTCCCCGAAATTTCATGAGTCAGGTATTTAGTTTCAACAGTGTGTCATGAAACGAACACACAAACTAACTCTTATAAAGGAGTAGACACAAAACAAAACAAAAACCCATAAAGCGGTCATTCCACTAATCTTTCATCTTGACAAAGGTCTCAGTGATCTGTCTTTGGCCTTTATGAGGTCACAGCATGAGAGGGTCTCTTGAAATAACTACAAGTGCCTTGCAGGGGCAGGTTTCAACCTATCTAGTTATAACCAAGATGATTAGGATAAAACGTAAATGGATAGATATTAAAGCCCAAACATGAATTCAGGAAACATTATCTCCTGGCTCCCTAATCCTTAGATTCTATATTTCTAGTCACTAGTTTCACCGACGCCATTCATCTTACCAATGTATGTCATTTTTGAAATTTCCTGTGCTCATTAATAAACCCTCTAACAGTGACTTTAAGTTTTGTAATTTGTCAACGTGCTAGCAGAAGGCAGACACCTGATGAAGGAAAGTTAGGGGAGAAAGTTTAATGAAGGGACCATAGTGAAGAGACAGATGGTGCTAAGAGAAGCTAAGAAAGCTGGAGGCACCTCAAAGCCAGCATAGGGGAGACTTGCTGCTCCCCTGCAGCCTGACGGACATCAGATGAGGTGGGACTCAGCCTCTGGAGGGAGCTGCTGTGGTCCTCCTGAAGCCCAGAGTCATGGGCAGCAGATGCAACTTTGGGTAGAGAGGTTCAGTCTGTAGCCCCCAAAGGCTTGTTGACTTCTTGGGGAGGGAAGGGGACACACCCCAGCCTCTCTCCTTTTCCACTCTCCAGTCTTTTATTTTATTATTTATTGTATTTTGTGTGTGTGCTCACACATGCATGTGTGTGTATGTGTATGTCTGTGTGTGTGTGCTTGTGTATTAGAGGGCACAGTGTGGAGGCCCAAGAGTAAGTCTAGAAATCATCCTGGATTACTTCTCCCTCCTCTTTGCTTTGCACTGAGGTTTCCTAGGCTCTACCCTGGAAAGTGCCTGACTTTTTATATACATATTTTTTCTCCCATATTTTATTTTTTTCCTAATCATACAAGCTCAATAGGTACCCCCGTCCTTTCCCTCCCTCATCCCCTCTGATGTTTTGAGTGGGATCTGCGATCCCAACTCAGGTTCTTCTGCTTGTTAGGTAGAGTTTTAAGCCCTGAGCCATCTCTCCAGCCTCATTCTCCAGTCTTCTGCTGATGGTCCCCTGACCTGAACCCTTCCTGAAACCAGGTCCAAGGACGTGTTGAGTTCATAAAGCTCAGCTCGTTGGGTCCTCATGCAGCAGAGTGGACCAGAAAGCAGCATGGGCCTTGAGGTCATTCAGCACGGGCAGTCTGGGCTCACAGTGACCTTGACAGTTTTCAAAGGTAAAGTCACCATCCCAAGATGGTGAGCTTTCAACTGTAATAGCACAAATGTTGACTAACCTCTCTGAGACTACTGCTGAATGCGAACGAACATGCGTATATTGTGCCGCACAGGGTAGAGGATTTTGAGGTAAGTCGCAGATGATGCTGTCTCTTCCCTGGAGTCAAAACAAATCATCCTTGAAAATCAGAGACACTTGCGAGAGGTGGATGCTGGCAGCTCATTCTCCAGCTGAATATCTGGTGACCCGCGCTCAGCCCGCTGCCTCCAGGACGGCTGGGACAGCCTTCCAACACCACCGCCAAGGTGCCAGCTCAAAGGAAACCTTCTGGAAGGGTGGGGCGTGTTCCTCAGGATGCCGTGTGTTTGTTAGCCAGACACTCCCACCCGAGGCTGAAACTCCAGTAGGAAGGGCACGTGAGTTCAGCAGCCGAGGGATGGGCCTGGGGGTGATACCCCGGGGGACCTAGTGGTGCTTTCTGTTCTTGCAACTCTAGACACGACCTGGTCCTCCACAACGTTTTACTCTTGTCAAGGGTCCCGTTGACTTATCACGTAACAGCTCCATTCCATCTCCCATTTAGCTGGGCCAGAAGCTTCCAGGATTGGCTTTCAAATTGGAATGGGACCCCGCCCAACCAACTCTCAGACCTTGTCCTGATAATTCGAGAGCCCGAACTGTAAGAGGGTAAGAGCTCTTGCAGGCCAGCAGGTTGGTTTTAAGATCTTCACAGCTGGTCTCTGACATCACCTTCACGTTTTAATTCTTGGTGCCACTGACACACAAACTAACCTTCAGACCCTAAGGGTCATTGTGTGTTTCTAGACAACACTAAGAAAAGGTCACAAGAGCGTCCCTGGAGGCACTTTGGACCCTTGTAAACGCACCTTGGACTCAAGGTCTGCTGTAGTCCCTGGCCCGAGATAAAGAACCAAAATTAGTCTTGGGAAAACCATGATTTGTGCTCAATTGGAGACCTAATTTTTTTTTCACTCTGGGAAATGTAGACTATTTCTCTCTGTTTCCAAAAAAGAGAGCCACTGGTTTTTTGGAAGAGAAAAGACTTATGTTGAACTCTACATCAAAATGTCTTCTAATCTTGAGATACTATCTAGGACGGTCTATATTTTTGAACCTTAGTTCAAGTTCATGTCCTTCAGTTGCCTTAAACTCAGCATTTGCCTTGTTTGCTGACGCAGAGGGAAACATGTGATTTGCTCTCCAAAATAAGAGGAAGAAAAAGAAAGTTCACATCTCAGTGGTTGGGTTTGTTCTAGGTTAGATACTAAATTCAGAAATGTTTGCTTCACTTAACAAAGGCAATTTGGGTTTGTGATCTGTCTCTCTCATCTCTTTTTCTTCTCCTTTCTCTTTCTCACTCACACATGCACACACGCACACACACAGCTTAGTCAACTGACTGTCCTTGAATTTATTGTCTTATGTCGCTGTAGGGTATAGAGTTTGGTCTCATATTATCAGCATTGCTGTGGAACTGAGGCAAAAAGAATTCAGCACATTTCTTTTGGTTTTAGTACTTCACGTTCCACATGGGCTATTTGAGTTAGGCCAGCCCAGAAAGCATTTCTCTGAGCACAGAAAGTGTGTGTGTGTGGGGGGGGGGTTATTCCCAGTATTGTATTGTGATAATTAGCGGCAGGGCAACGCTTGACAGTTGAAGACTTGGGCTCTGGCACAGTTACAAAGAATTAGTAAATGAGTTAAGCTCTGATCAAGCTTGAGGGAGATTGTCTAATTGATGGAAAAGGGCCAGGTCATGTTGAGTGGGACTAGTCCCTAGGCAGGTGGATAAGATGCAGGGAGGTAATTCAGGGAGTGTCCTTCTCCAGTGTACTCGGCCAGACATCCTGGTCTGACAAATGAGGATTATCCCTCTCTCAGCAATCGATATGGTTCCCTCAGCCCCTGCTGTTGGTATGCGCTCTCCCACCAAGCTGGACTAAGACATGGCCAGATGATTATAAACTGGAATAAAACCTTTTGCTCGCCCCTTACCTACTTGGTCATGAACTTACTGGTAACACACAGGTGAACTGTGACATACCTCCTTTTGCCTCACCTTCAGTCTCAGTTAAGCATTGACCATGACCACCCTCGAGGTGCGGATGCAGCAGTGCCCTGAAAGCTCTCATTCTCCCATTTAGCCCCTTGTTTGCATTTCCTCTCCCTCGTGATTTAGTGCTGGCCGACTTTCAGTAAAGAAGGCAGACTTAGAAACCAGAGTAGGTCTGTTTAACAACCATCCTGAACCCCAGATACGAAAATAAGTAGGGCTTCTTCAAAGTAGACGTCCCAGGGGGCTGAGATTTTTGTTTCCTAACTAAGCTATGGATGCTCAAAATAGTTAGAGGACTCCTCTTTTGTAAATCTTTAAAAGCTTGTTCAAAGAGCCTTGAGGGGCTATGGGCTGCAAAAGCTTGTACTAATTCTCTTAGTAGTTTGAGAAGCATGAGTCATCCCGGCCTTAATACAGTTCTCTCAGTATCATTTGATATAAGGAATCATTTATACCCATGCTCCACTGGTGTGACCAGCAGGCAGGTACACATGAGCCATCCTAGTGAGGATAGACTGGCTTCTGCAGCACCGATGAACAGACACGTGGAGCAAGAGTGAATGAAAAGAAAACTCTCTTTCCATAGACCGCCTTCATTCTGCTGGCATCTTGTGGGACTGTTAAGAAGCATTAGTGCCCACCATTATTTCTGCACTATTTTTCCAAAGATGTTTAAAGAATGAGCAACAGTAGAGGAAGAGTTCTTTTTCTCCAAAAACAAAGACTCATTTACAGCCTGGGGAAACAAACAAAGGAGTCTCCCCTCTTGGGTGGGTCAAAATAACAGAAACTTAGTTCTCAGACATTTTGGATGGCAGGATTCTAAAATCAAGGTGTTAGCAGGGCCCCCCTAGAAGTTCTGGGGAGATTTGTTTCTCAACCTCTTCCAACTTCTGGTAGTCCTTGACGTCCCGGCTGGGGCCACATCACTCCAAGATCTGCTTCTTCCTTGTGTGTTTCTCTTCCACATTTCTCAGGGGACACTTTTCATTAGTTTTAGGGTACACCCAGATTGTAATCCTGTAGATCCCAAGGTACTGTAACTTATTTATTTGAGCAGAACCCTTCTTCTGAATATTAGGTAACATTCATAGCATCAGGGATTAGGAAAACGGTGTATCTTTTGATGGACCTGCCAACTCAGTCTACTTCAGGGTCCCCAGTTCATGCAATTTTGATGATCAAAACAAAACAAAACAAACATAAGCCATTAGGTTAATTTAAAATGGTCCTAGATGAGCAGATTCTCCAAGCTCTTGGTAGATGCCAGCAGAAATCATTTATTGGAGGGGATGAACATAAATATATTCATCCCAAAGATACTAAGCAGATTGCAGTGTGAAATGACAAGCACACAAAAAAACAAAGAACGAGGAATAAAAAACAGGGTTAAAAAGAAGTGCATGTGAGAAGTTCTAGACACAAGAATATCTTGTGCAGCTGAAAACTAAGGCCAAGATAAATCTCTCAGCTATTGGAGTTTTCTTTTTTCTTTATCCATTTTCACTTGTGTGTGTGTGTGCGCGTGCACGCGCGCCGTGTGTGTGTGTCCATGTTTGTTTTGCATTTTTGCATACGCATGAACATACATGTGCCTGCTGATATGTGTGGAGGTCTGAGGATGATATCAGGAGTCATTCCTGATCACTCTTCCCCCTTTGTGAGGCTGTGTGTTTAATTAAACTCAGAGCTCACCTACAGGGCGGGGCTGGCTAGCCAGCTTTCCTTAGGGATCCCAGTCTCTGCCTTCCAGGACTGGAATTACAGACAGATTTCCACTCCTATCTGGCGTTTGATGTGAGATCTGAATTCCAGTCCTTTTGCTTGTGCAACAATCAGACTAACTGTGAATCATCTCCCCAACCCACTATTAGAGTTTAGTGCTGAAAAATCCCCTGGACAAATTTTACACAAAAACTTCACATGCGTTATTTTTACCAAGGGAAAAATCGTGATTCTCATCAGATTTTGTTGAAAACAATACCTAACTCCCAAAGAGCTTTAAAATTATTCTAGACCTAAACTTGCACCGAGGAAAAGCTTAAAGAATCATGGCAAGTGAAATGTAAAATGTTTGTGGGCTATTGCATTAGAGGGAGAACTTTAAAACCATGGAAAGGAACAGGTTATGAAAGTCAAAATTATGGGGTTCATAGAGCAGTGTTTATCTAGCATATATAAGACCCTGGGTTCAATAACCAGCACTGTGTGTGTGTGTGTGTGTGTGTGAGAGAGAGAGAGAGAGAGAGAGAGAGAGATGGAGGTTATAGGACAGTTTTAGGTGTAGCTCTTGCTTTCCACCATCTTTCAAAAAATATTTATTTGGGAGGGGGCAAAGAGTAAGAGAACACGTGCACATACAGGCTTCTGGGGACAGAGCTCATGTCAACAGATTTTGAGAGCAGGTGCTTTACCAGCTGACCAATGTCATTGGCCAGGTCATCTTTCTTTTTCCTTTTTTTTTTTGGACAGGATCTCTTTCATCATTTATCTGCTGCGTGTACCAGAAGAACAGAGCTGAGCTCAGCGCACTGCATCTAGCTAGTTATGTCTTAGAATTTTTCATATACAAATGAAATGAGTCTATGTCCTTGCCCCATCCTCCTCCTCTCCCTCGCCCCTCCCTCCACCAATCCAGTCGCATCTCTCTTGTCTTCCTGTCCCTCTGCAGATGTGGATCTCTTTCCCCTTTGGGGCTAGTATGATCCTGTGGTAGTATAATTAGCCCTTAGTGGGAAAACTCACAAGCGGGTAGGTTCCACTTCTTTTATCCAATACCGGCCCCAGAGAGTCTTTCTGAGTACAGTTGTTCCTCCTGAAATCTTCACTGGTCCATGGGGGTGGGGGGTGGTGCTGACATGTCAATCACTGTGTAGATGTGGTGGAAGTAGCTCGCCTTGCATGAGCTCCTGGATTCAGCAGCCCTAAGCATAACTAGAATATCCCAGCTGGCAATACACCTCCACCTTTAGGCTCTTACAGTTTTGCTGCCCCCCTCTTCCACAAGGTTCCCTGAGCCTTGGGATGGGGGGGATTTTGATGACCTGCTTAGGGCTGAGTATTCCAGGTTTGCCAATATTCTGCACTCTGGCCCTTTGTAGTCTTCTGCCTCATCGGTCTTCCTTTGCAATAAGGCGCATCTGCATTGAGTTCTGAGACCTTTTCTTATCCAAAGGTATAATATGAAGTGTTTAGATGGCAGCTTACGATCAAGCATTTACAGTTAGAACTAAGACATCTGTCCCTGTCCAGTGTCTGTTTACGTGAGTTCTGGGGATTCACACTCAGGTCCTTGTCCTTGGACAGCAAGTGTTTTCACCCATTGGCTATCTCTTCAGTTCGTGGCTACTTTTATTATGATTATTTCCTATAGGTTGGTTTCACAGTGTCATGGAAATAATAAGACCACTGCTACTATTGCCCATCATGGTGTTCAGAAAAAAACTTATTAGAAGGACTGTTGGTTATGAGTAAGATGACAAAAATAACGCACACTCTGGAAGAGCTGTTATGTGAAAACCAGTAGCCGAAGCCAACCCCATACCAAAAAAAAAGCATTAAAAATAATACAGTTCCTGCTTTTGATTTCCACAGATACCCCATTTTTGACTGAGTTGAGGGGTCACGCCTATTCTCCCCCATTCCTCATGTTGTTTATCTTACTCGGAATGGTCTTCCCAATCCTGTCTTTCATCATTTTACCGTTCCTCTTCGGCTTTCTGTCCATGAAATCATTCCCAGACTCTGGTGCCAATGCTAGTGAATTCTCCCTCTCTTCTCAATCTCTCTCTCTTTCTCTCTTTTCTCTTTTATGACTTTCAGAGTTATGTTCCTTCTCTGACAAATATTTTGTCTAAATCACCACATTTAGAATTTGTTTTCATTCAGACATCCCTGGTTGGAAAACGATGTCTATTTACACTAGCTTAGGCAAAGAAACAAAAAGATGGGAAGAAGAAGGGAGAGAGGGAGGGATCAGGAAGCAGAAGGTTCATTGGGTCTTCGGCTCAAACAAGGCGCAGAACAACAGGGCAGAACGGACTGTAAAGCTGTGGGGAACATCCCATCTCCAGTTCCCACTCACTGATGCCTCATTCTGTCCTCACACAAGGGAGGGAGGGCATGGATGCAGAGACCAGCTCAGGAGCCCAAGAAGGAAGACAATTGCTCTCTTCCAGGTTCACAGTTAAGAATCTCCAAGAAGGGCTGGAGAGATGGCTCGGGGGTTAAGACTCTGTCTCAAAGCAGAAGGTCCTGAATTCAGATCCCAGATCCCACATAAAAACCGCTAGATGGAACTGGCTGTGGCCTGTACTACCCACCCTGGTGGGCAGAGCCTGGGAAATCCCAGAGCAAAGAAGCAAACAAGAGATAGAAGCAATCCAGGATGATTCCAGAAGTCGCCTTTGGTCCTCCACAGAGATACGCAGTGCCTTCTGGTACACACACACACACACACACACACACACACACACACACACAGAGGCTTGCAAATAAATAAAGTTTTTTTTTTTTAAAAGAACTATGTTGTATACTAAAAATAAGTCCATTTCTTTAAAAAAGAAAAAAAGACTCCCCAGGAAGAGCCATTATTTGAAGGTTGCCCTCAGCCTGCCTGCTCTGAGCCAAGGTCCCAAGACTCCACTTGACTTGGCTTCTTAAACATGTGGTATGCTCACTCTTGATCCACTCACTATATGTAAAAAGCTGATGTTTGGTGATTAGTCCATCCTCAGTCACAGGAGTGCTTCTGTGACCAGGAAAGACATCTTTTGAAGATGTCTAAGAAGGGGAGAGGAGTTGCCGCATAGACCACCAAACTCCTGCTGATTAATACTGATCTATCCTTAGCTCTTAGCTCTTTAACTATAATAAAGTCTTTAGAGAACATGTCTTACTTACTAAGAGATCAAATATTGTCTGTCAATACACACTCTATCTTTCAGCCATTTCCACAGACTCTGCTGCTCCGTATCACATATTTTGAACCAGTTGATACTTTCCTTCATCCTCCGAAGTGGACATCAGCCTCAAGGATTCTCAGGCGTGGCTCATAGATTTGCATCTATGAATGATGCAAATAAATGGATTAATAGATACCATATTCATTCTCTCTCTTTCTTTCTCTCCCTCCCTCCCTTTCTTTACATCACTAAGAATTTCAAACAATGAAATAGAATTGGATTGGTTTGTGGTAGAAGCTAGCCCTTAACGTGATGCATGTGAAGTTAAAAAGACCATGATGGTCAGGTACCCTGGTGCATTATGAGCGAGCAGAGAAGCCAGAGACCTAAATGAGGGCAGAGTTGATGGAAACTGAGGCTCACTGGCCTCTTTACACGGGGAGTTTAGGGTGAGGACATTTAGGGTGTTGGGACACAGCTGTGGGTAAGATGAATGCTTTTCTTGGAGTCTAGCTAGAGTTCAGAGCCAAATAAACAGATAGGCAAAGACACAGTCCTAGCCAGTAGTATAAGGAGGAAGGGACCTACTAATAACCAATACACTTAATTTCTCCTATTATTATTTTCCTTAGCACAGTGGGCGGCTGATACTGACTTTGGGAGGATGATTTGAAACAATGCAAGTTGAATATGGTCAAAGGTCAAAATGGTCAAACGGTCAAAATGGTCTCTGTGTGTGAATGTGTGTGTGTGTGTGTGTGTGTGTGTCTGTCTGTCTGTCTGTCTGTCTGTCTGTCTGTCTGTCTGTCTTCCACCTCGGACTTTTGGGGATCAGCAATTCACTGAGTAGTGTTGGAGTTCATTTGAAAGAGATTCTAACACAGATTTAAGGATGGGGATTAACAGAAAGAGAAGCCCTCAGGATAAGTCACACCTATGCCTGGCAGTGGGCTTCTCGAGGAACAATTGGGAGTCTTAGCAATGACCATACATATAATTCTGGTGGATCTCAAGCTACAGCTCCGCGGGTTGCTAAGGAACTCTTTTCTCTTCCTTCCTTTCCATAAATGAAATGATAGGATGGCTCTGGAGGTCCCTTGGATAGGATTGCGATCTGACAGGGTAAAACCACGGGTCACGGGAATCGCACAAGGAGGTTGAAACATGTCTTTTACTGTAAAAGAGGTTTCTTAATGAGATCGCTAGAAAACTGCATGTCAACAGCTGGGAAAGCAGAAAGGCCAGATACGCTCAGGCCTGGAGCATGAGTCATTTTGACTACTTTACTATTTTTATAGGAGAAATAATGTTTCTGTGCGCCATCTTCACAGCAAAGGGTAAACGTGCTGGATGGAATCTTGACTCTTATTGGCAAGAGAAGCTTCCACCAGACCCGGGGGAAGGGCTCTGGCCTTTTCTCACATCTCATTAAATTTTCCTGAATTTCTAGCCCACCTTAATTCCCCTTCAGAACTCCTGACTTCAGAACTCCTGCATTTGGGTCAAGGAAGCCTGTGAGCTATAAGTGGACTGTCTGGGTAGAACTAATCATAGGTTTTGTTCAGTTTGCATGCTTTATGAGTGAGTGAGTGAATGTGTGTGTGTGTGTGTGTGTGTGTGTGTGTGTGTGTGTGTTATGTGTGTGTGGGGCATGTGTACAATAGGGTACTTGACTCTGCGTGCCTATGGAGCCCAAGGGTGATATCAGGAATCATCCTGGATTGTTCCACCTCTTTATTCCTTTGCTCCTGGGTTTCCCAGGCTTCGTCTTCCAGGTTCGGAATTACAGGTCACTGCCACATCCACCTGGCTTTTTTACACGGGATCTGTGCGTGTGAACTCAGATCCTTTTGCTTGTTAAGGCCAAGGCCGTAACCCCCTCAGCCATCTCTCCAGCCCCCTAGCCAGAAGTTGACTTTCTCCTTAAGAGAAAAAGAAACAGGACTCCTGGACTCTAGTCATACATGTGGGGCCCATGCAGGCCATGTGTTGACACAGAGATTAAGTTGCACGTTAAGAGGTACTCTGAAAGAACAAACTAAAAAAAATACACTAATGATAGTAATTATAAATGCTTTCCCTCGCTAAGTTCCATTTCTTTGTGAAGGTGACTTGAGAGCAAAAGTCGCCCCTTTGTGTCAGATGCCAAGACGGGTGCCCAGTGGGTCAAGGTTTAAAGTCTTTCCCTGTTTGCTGCCTTTTCTGTGCTCACACAAACAGAGCACTTACATTTTTCTTTGCTTATGTCACCATTTCTTTATCAGCAGTTCCTTAAAAAAAGAAAAGGAAAGGGCCATTAGATTCTCACTGTCTTTTGAAAGCAATCAGGAAATTTCAGAACAGCCCTGTAACCAACGCTGACCACCAAGCCCTTGTTCTTGCCAGTGGGAGGCAAGCTGGTGTTGATTTCCCAGCTTCTTTCCTGCTCTGGCCCTACGGGACATTTGCATGTGGATAGACTGTGAAGGGTGCGGCCCAGGGAAGCGAGTCACGCAAACGCCCTGACACAACACGCTGGCTAGCAGTGAGATCTTCGGTGAAAAGGCCCTCCTTCGTGCCAGAGGGCATGAAAGAGCCCAGGGGCAGGAAAGGGCCACCTTCCAGACCCTGCGTGCAACCAACAGAGGCTGCCTTCTGTGAGAAGAGTGGAGTGGCCAGGGGGAAATGCTTGTCTGGCCTCCTGGGTAACGCACAGCCTGAGTCCCTCTCCTGCCCAGCTGAGCCGAGCCGGAAGTCCAAGGAGGAATCATTTTCCAAGTCCAAGTCTGGCCGCCAATCCACAGGGGTGGGCAAAGATACTGCAGTGCTCTGTAAAAGAGCATAGTGTAGTCATTGTCATGTAAAAGGAGCCTGGGCAAAGCCCCAGAGAACATACCCCTGGACTGCCTCCTGCCGCCTCGCACCAGGCCGTGTGACCGATACAGACTGTTTCAGCTGGAGTCTTTGGTGTTCGTTACCGATTGGTTCCTCTGCCAGTTTTAATCCCTCTTCTGCACACGATCCGCTGATCCCCATGTTCCTTGCCAGCAGATGGATGTCCAACAGAGCGAAGGTTCCTGGTGGTCTCCAAGGTAGAGAGAGTCAAAAGAATTGGAAAACCCAGGGTAGTTTAGTAAAGGAATTTGGGTTCCCTGCCAGACTCTCTTAAAATCATCCTTCAGTCTGATAACACAGAGTAAAGCCACTGTCTGGATGACCCTCCCCCCCCCCAAAGCCTTTCATTCAAAGCCAAGACCTCCAACACTGTGCACAATACCTTCCTCAGAGAGCTTTGATTTTTCCCTTCATGCCTATGGGGAACTCAGAGCTTGCCAATAGCAACTAGCTGGCCCAAGGGTTCTGACCCACTTGGGCCAGCAAATGCCAGGGCCGCTTTTCTGTGGCCCTGTCCTCAATTACCTTTTCTTATGCCGGCTGGACACTCCTTGTGGAGCAAGGAAGGAGGCTGGATCATGCTCTGTGAATATCACCGGCGTGCTAAATGAATAACTGGATTCTGTCGCCTTCGCCTCCTCCAGAGGTAGGTCTCACAGGCCACAGTGAGGATTCAGTGGATCACTGTTCGTTTCTGGCAGTTCAGGTTGAATTTTCCAGAACACAAAGACATGCAGAAGTTCTGTCAGCTGTACCATATCTACGGCCTGTGAGGAGATAGACAGGAACATGGAATTGAAGGGACCGAACTATGGACCAAACAGAAATGCAGACCACTCATAATCACGTTCTGGGCCAAAGGCACTGGCTCCCAAATATGCAAGAAATTTGAACTTGGATGTAAGACATGAGGATAGAACTTCCAGCAGTGAAACCAACATGAGTCCTTACAGGCCTCTACAAGAAGCATGTGGCATTGTCCACCGTTGCAGTCGGCCTGCATGGTTGCTGATAAATGATCATCAGATGGCTTAAGGGAACAAGGCATTTATCATCACTTGTGATTATCTGGTTACAGTTGTCAGTCCAGCTTGACAGGAGAGCTTACGCCAACACCAGGGCCAAGGGAATTGGCCACACAATCTCTATGTAATGGCTAAGAGAGGGACGATCCTTACTTGCCAGACCAGCATGTCTGGCCAAGTATACAAAAGGATGTGACTTCCTCAACCAGCTCTCAGTATTTTATTCAGGGCCTAGTCCCACCCACCATGGGCTGGGTCATCCCCATCAGCTAGACAATCTCCTTCAGGTTTGCCCTGGACTTAACCCAACCACTAATTCTCCACAAATGTGCCCAGAACTCAAACCCTCAACAGTCAAGTTGACACCTGTGCCTAACCATGATACTCACTAACCACTCAACAACCCAGGAAAATGTCACCAAAGACATGAACTTGGACTGGCAAATAAGGGAGCATAGATGGAAAGGAAATAAATTACTTACTGGTTGTGCTAGGATGCAAGCTAGCTGGGTAATTGTTCTCTTCTCTGTCTCCCTCAATCTCTGGCTATCTTTGATGGTTAATACTGGTCATCAACTTTACAGATGTAGAATCATCTAGGAGATAAACCTAGGTTTGGGAAGGAGTTTCTAGATAGGTTAATTGAGGTCTGACATGTACCCTAAGGCGGGGAGGGAGGAGAGGGAGGGGAGAGGGGGGAGGGGGGGAGAGGGGAGGGGGGGAAGAGGGGGGAGGCCCTGGATTGAATAAAGAAGGAGCAAGCGAGGGAGCGTCAGCATGCGTCTCTCTGCTTTCTGATTGACAGGGCAACGGGACTGGTTACCGAGGCAACGGGACTGGTTACCGAGGCAACGGGACTGGTTACCTCATGCTTCTGCCACTGTGACTGTCCCACCATGACACACTGTACTCTCCAGCTGGAAGCCAAAATGACTTTCTTTTCTTAAATTGCTTCTGCCAGGTATTTAGACACAGTAACTAGAAGAGTTCCATAATGATTATATTTTTTTCTAGGCTTGCTAAAAACATTTTCCACTGTTTCTTTCTCTCTCTTTCTCTTTTTAATTTAATCATTATCTTTTACCTAGTTATACAAGCTCAATGGGTGGGTACTGACTCTCCCCTCCTTCCCTGTCCTCCCTCTCGTCCCTCTTTTTTTTTTTTAAAGTAAATCAGACACTCAAATATCTGGTTCACAATTTAGCTCTCCTTCTTCCTTCCTTTATTGCTTTTTTTTCCTTTTTGTGATGTGATGTGATGTGATGTGATGTGATGTGATGTGATGTGATGTGGGGTGTGTGTGTGTGTGTGTGTGTGTGTGTGTGTGTGTACCAAAGGGCACTTGAGTATGTGTACTTACAGAGGCCCAAGGATAACATCGAGACTCACCCTGGATTGTTCTACTTCCTTATTTGTTCTGAGGTTTCCCAGTCTTCCAGGGCCGGAGTTTCTACCTGACATTTTTGTGTGTTATCTGGGATCTGAATTGATGTCCTTTTGCTTTCGAGGTATCCCTCCCCCCATCTCCCTTTTTCCTTAAGTGTCTGGACCTGCATCCAGCAGTTCCCATTTCCTCCTTCCCTTCTCAGGGCAGGTGCCTGGCGCCTTGCTCCCTCTTTCTGGAACCTCCCCTGCAAGGTTTTGCAGGCTTCCTGGTCTCACTCAGCGTCCACTTCACCCTGCAACAGAATCCAGAGTGAACGTTCCAAAATAGAAACCTGCTCATGTCACATTCCTGCTTAGCCTCTTCAGCGGCTCTCGTGGCCTCCGCCTCCGGGGGAAATATGAATTCCATTCCATAAAACGCAGGGTGCCTCAGAAACCAACGGGCCTCCAACTTCATCTCCCCTCTAAGGCTACTCCCTCTCTGTCAGTTCCACCTTCCTGGATTCTTTCCCCAATAATACTTAATTCCTGCCATCATCCCAACAGCTTCTTCCAGTCACTGACCTTCAGTCAATCATTTCTCTTTGCCTGCAATGCTTCCTCCTCAGGGCAACCTGGAAAACCTCCTCGAGAAGTCCGTCCATTACACACATCTTCACCCAAGGCAAAGCTGGTGGCCACGTCGCTGCTCAGTTGCCCACCCACGTCCACGAGGACACACGGGGTGGGAGTTGAGCACTTTCATCTTTGTCTCCCACCATATTGTGGCCCCCCCAGGAGACAGGAACAGTTTGGTTCATTTCTATTGAGATTGGGGGTCTCACTCTGACAGCCCAGGCTGCTGGAACCCGTGATCATCCTCGTTCAGCCTCCTGAGGGCTGGGGTTGCAGGTGTGTGACGTCACACCAAGCAGTGCCCAGCTTCCACAGTGCCTGGCACAGCTGACCACTTAGTACATATTTGTTGACTGAATGAAAGGTGGAGGGCACGCCAAAGAATTTGTGTGATTCTCTGCCTCACTTCTAGTTCTATTTAAAATGACATTATCTGAGTACATGAGAAAAAACAAATGACTGTTGATTCCCAGATTCTACATTCTAGACCTTTTTTAGATTCTCAACCTTTTTTCCCCTTAGAGTTGTAGATTCTACATTCTTCCTCTCCACATTCTATATTTTTTTCTCATTGTTTTCTACTGCCATGCCCAACACCCAAACTGTAAGGAAATACAAAGAACCTAGCAAAATTTTTTGGCATCCATATGAGACTATACTCAGGACATCAATGGCAAAGGATTGTGGGTGGTAGAGTGGGTGTGGTCAATATATTTTGGTGTATTTCATGGGCAAAAAATTATGGTATCCACACTGGGTTTCAAGAAGAATCATATTTTAGAA